>WESN01000357.1:0-12764 GCA_011033385.1 Fusarium cf. solani | reverse complement strand
TTACGATTTCGGGAAGCATTGGGTCTCAAAGAACGACGATTGTGAGAAGGTGCAAAGATGGGCATGGATGGGAGACCTACCATGGACAGACAGGAGACCCACAGATCCAAGATTGCACTGAAACGTGAGGAAGGTGCAAAGATGAGTTAAAGTGGGAGATCTTCTACGAATAGAAGAAAACCCACGACCTCAAGATTGCACTGAGCGTGAGGAACGTGCAAAGATGGACTGAAGTGGGAGACCTACCATGGAAAGGAGACCCATGGACTCAAGATTGCACCGGATTTGAAAAGAACCTGCAGAGACGGGCATAGGCAGGAGATCTTCTGTGGACAGAAAGAAGACCCACCGGTTCAAGATTGCGCTGGACTAGGAAGGTGCAAAGATGAGCTTGGAGGGAGATCTGCGGACAGAAGAAGACCTGCGGTCCCAAGATTGCAAGACCGTGCAAAGATGGGCTTAAGTGGGAGATCTTCTGTGGACAGAAAGAAGACCTGTGGGTTCAAGATTGTGCTGGACTGAGAAGAAAGGTGCAAAGATGAATTCAGGAGGGAGATCTTCTGCGGATAGAAGAAGACCTACTGTCCCAAGATTGCATGAGGCTATCAAGAATTTTCGAGTGCCTGGGTCGAGATAGCTCTTTCCCTGCAGTTTTCACCCACGAAGGTGTTTTTGGGGTTTTAACGAGGCTCGACAGGCATGCACACCAAGTCCAACAGCAGCTCGAGTGGGAGTGTTGAGACCGTATGACTAAGATGGTCCGATCAGCTGGTGGCTGGGATGTGGATACTATGTGAGGAGCTGTGCTCCTCTGAGACACATGTAACTTAGACCTTTCAACAACATAACACCTTCTACTCCCGCAGTATTGCTTCAACANTATGTGAGGAGCTGTGCTCCTCTGAGACACATGTAACTTAGACCTTTCAACAACATAACACCTTCTACTCCCGCAGTATTGCTTCAACACTTTGTCTCGATCGACATGTGAACTGGGTCACGTGGGTGCCGACTGCCGGGTTTAGCCGCGTTGGAGCCCCTCTTCTTTGACAATTCATGACTCTACCGCTGAGAACATGCAGAGCGTGGATTGCCAGGCAGCTAAGAGATGGACTTGGCGGATCTGCCCGAGATACCGGCTGTCTAATACGTCCTGCCTAACTCTGCGTCTGTGTTGCCGCCATGACGGCGAGAAACATCCGCTTCGACTCTCTCTGTCCCAATCGCCAAGTCGCAACTCAAGGTAAGTTCTGCCAGACCAACGCTTTGGATACAGACCCTGACTTGACTGAGTAGACTGTCCTCTTTGCATTAAACGACGGATAAAGTGCGATCGAAGCCTACCAACACAGGGTCAGTGATTTCAACAATCTTCAGTCAGGTTGCCAGAGTTCCCAATACTCTGCCACAGCAACCAGAAACTAACAGAACCCAGTACCCAAGGGAGACTAGACTTGGAGGGGATAAAACAAAACTCTCTAATCTCCTGGCAAAAAAAGTAAGCAGCGTCATAGAATACGAAGAGTACGATTTTCGTGTTCCCCGTATACCATCATCCACACAGCCACCGCAGGTCTTGGCCATCTATATTACCGCTTTGGGAAACATATCGTCTCAACACTGCCTCAAAGGTTGACGTACTTCAATGAGGCAGCTTTGAAACAACGGTTTGGCCGAAAATGGCAGTTTTATTTCATTTGCGCAGCTGGTAGGACGGTGCGTTGTGAGCCATCTCACCAACTGTTGTCTCTGGAAAACGTATAAAGACCTTGGAGTCAACAGTGATGAACTGAATCTAGCATCTCAACGCAATCCTTCCACTCACATACTCTTAACTTGAGAGACATCATGTTTTCATACAGCTCATCTAATCTCCAGCATTCGCTGCTAACCCTTTTCCTTGGCCTCAACCTCGTCCTCGCCGCATCAGCTTTCAACCCACAGATCCTGGCAGATACCAACCGCGATGGCACCGTCAACCATCTTGACGTTGCAAACAAACACGTCTGGACATCCAAGAACGGCGCAATCTTCCTCCCAAACATAGGAGACCAGCAGCTCCGCTGTCCGACCGTCGACCTTGTAAAGCAGCCTCTCAGCAACTTCGAGCTGGCCGCCTGCAACGACGCCTCAGGAGACCGTCTTCTCGCGCCTGAATATGCAGCTCGCCTCAAGACTCTACCGCTCGGCAACCTGAGCCAGAATGCGATTGGTTCTATCTACACTGAACCAAAATCTACGCTTGGCCGTGTTCGGATCTTCTGGCAGAACCATCTCAGTCAAGATTCTTCAGGCTGGTCCTTGGTCGACCCTCAAATCACTTTCAACGCGTCAAGTCTTGAAGCAGGCCTCACACTAGCCATAGACGGACGAGAACTGGTAACTGACTCGTCAGTCTGGAACGGCCTCGTAAACATCACGTTCAGTGTAACGGACAGGAATGAAACTGCAACCGACTCTGTCGTAATGAAACAAGCTCCCGTGCTGATCCATCATCACTTACAAGCTCCAGAGGTGGTCCTTAGCACCGATGGAAGCGTCACCTTATCAAGCTGGCAGACTGGTTTCGTCAATTCCATCCAAGATACCCTCGGCAGTCTCAACCGAAATATTCCTTTAGTCTTATTCAACGAGACAAACGACATCTGGGCGCAAGACTTACTCGAACCCGGATACGCAAGCATGCCCGGCCCCACAGGACCCATCTCCATCCGCGTGCTCCTACGGTCTGCTCAATCAGGGCGCACCGCAGGACGCCAAGTCTTTTCCCAGCTTCGAGGTCCGGGGATCGGCGGCTTTCAGCCAGGCCTTGGATCAGGCTTTGGTCACGAAGAGATCAACTCGGGAGGTAACTTGGAAACCATCCCGCCGTATGTCTCGAGAGCGGGGGTCGAGTACAAAAGCGGGAGAGTCATCACGGGCAAGCACTTCGACAAATATCCCGCTGAGTCGATAATAAAGTTCCTTGAGTCCCAGGGTATGCAGAAGTCGTTGGTCCTTGAGATTGGGTGGCTTGCTGTTGGTCATGTTGACGAGGTGGTTCAATTCGTTCCATATGATAACGACCTCGGCTTCACCATCGCCATCGTTGACACAGTTTCAGCGCTGGATCTCTTAGAGGAAGCTAGGAGAAATGACCACGGCGATACGAAAGTCATCAGCTATAATGGAGACATGACACCCGACAACGGGACCATCTTCTTGGATCCAGAGGTCCGAAACACTACTGTTGACGACTTACTCAAGAATAAGGACTTCATCGCCATCAACGCCTACGCACAGCGATTCATCAACGACACCCTCAACCTCCTCCTTAAAGAAGTCCCTCTCTCCGAATCAGACATCCTCCGCATCCCCACGCTCTGGAAAGACGTCACATACCCCTGGCCCAGCTTTCCAGACGGCCATCCTGCACGTCTCAACCGGGCTCCTCCCGGAGAGCGGCAAGTGAAATCCTTCTTTCCGCAGTCTATCAACGGGTTGGTCCTCGGTCATGACTACCTAGCGCCCAAGCCGTGGGGCCCTGTGATTGATGGAAGAGATATTCTCGAGGAGGCTGTCGTGGAGGTCTATGCCAGGGCCAACATGACGGTTCGGTTCATTGACGACTACATGTCCCATCATGTTCGAGGTGGCGAGGTTCATTGCGGGACGAATGCTTTGAGAGAGAAGGACGTGGCATGGTGGGAGTAAGACATGACCTCCGACGCTCAACCATGGTGGAGGTCGGTTTATACCGCCGCCCTCCAACTGTTGTTGAATTGCGCAGTGATGCTGGGTGTGATTGATAAAATCAAGGTTGTTATTATTATTGTCATGGTGAGAGCTCCCTAGGGGTTTATATCCCATGCGATTCCATCTAGGACTTTCAACTTTCAATCTAGGACTTTGTGATGTGACCCTGAAGTGAGGGGGAAGCTCCCAATTATTCCAACACCAACTCAAAGCCCTCAGTTAGGTGACCTAACCTAGCTTCTAGCCTCAATCCTAGCTAAATTTAAATTGCCTACGTCTTTATCGTTTTAGAGTAAGGGACATAAGGAGTGTTGTAACTTTAGGCAGATAGGGTCTAGGGAGAGACACCCTCCAAATACAGTCACTTATTTGTTTTCATACCATCATATCGAAACTGAATGATAAATATCTGTCAAAAGCGCTGCCTACCCAATCATTTTACTACTCTCACTGTCCCTCCGCCTCCAAAGTCTCCCTCTTCGAAGCACTCTTAGCATCAAAGCAAGGCCTCTCCCCAATGCCCACAACCCTGTTGCCAAACCGATCACCAAGTCCATCATAGTCAAACGTCGCCGAGTGAAAGACACTCCGGTTATCCCAGATGGCAATGTCGTTGGGGTTCTCCCACCGCAGCCGCACCTGGATCGAGTGGTCCTTGGCCACCAGGTCGTAGAAACACTTGAGCAGGTTGCTGCTCTCCTCGGCCGTCACGCCGTTGATGTGGCCCACGTGCGCCCCGATCGGGAACACGCTCTTCCACCCCGTCACCGGGTTTGTCCTCACCACCGGGTGAACCGCCTTGAGCTCCCGGCCGAGGTTGTCGGGCGACCCGCGCGGCTTCTCGTACAGCTCAAAGCCGGAGCGCTCAGCGATCTGGCCAAAGTGAGGCTGCTCAAACGTCGCGGTGAGACCCTCCAGGAACTTCTGGTACGCCGGGCTGAGATGGTCATAGACATCGTAGCCAGAAGCCCAGAGCGTGTCGCCGCCGGCGCTGGGCAGCTCGACCAGCCTCAGGCTGGTGTAGTCAGCGGGAGCAGGCTCGAACGCACTGTCCGAGTGCCAGATCTCATTGTTGCGCTTGGTGACGACGACGCCGTTGTCCTGCATCTTGCGGTAGAACTTTTCGTGCTGCTTGGAGCTGATGGTGCTGACCTCGAGGTCGTCGCCGCCGAGCTCGCGCTCGAGTTGAGCAGCGGGTGGACGTGCAGCGTCGAGCTGGCCGAGCCGGAGGATGAGCTTCTTCTGGAGGTCGTTGGTGAGGTTGTCCTGGGCGCGGAAGAAGACGACACCGCGTTGGGAGACTGTCATGGGTCAGATAGAGGTCATGGACGCTTTTTTTGGGGGGGGGGGGGACTTACTCGTGATGGCAAGGTCGCGGATCAGCTCGTCCGAGTTGGGAGCATCGAGCCATTCGACCAGGTTTGCCTTGGGAAACTCGCGGCCAATGGCGGGAGTCACGTCAAAGTGGTCATAATCCTTGAGTGCGCCGGAGAGCTTCAACGGCTCTCGGGTTTGACTCTTAGAATGAATGGGGATGTCGGCTTTAACCGCAGAAGGGGTCATCTTGTTAATCCTGGCGAGAAGTTCTTGTCAAGTTGGAATTGCTGAAAAGGCTAAAGATGATGCTGCGTGAGCTCTTCACTTCCATGGGATATCGCAGTCCTCTTATACACGCAACTCATCAACTTTGGCGGGCGGGGAAGCTCAACTGTCAAGCTCCCGGCATCACCACCAATATCCTCGGAGTTCGGGAGCTCTACAGCCTCATTCGTCCAATTCTCCTCTTTCGCGACGATTATTTCCCCATGACGGCACTCGCATGCAGCATGTCGTGCTGCAGTTGGAGTCATGTTGGCTTCATTCCCTCAAGAGGAATCCTCGGACAAGCAAATTGCGCCATCAGCGTCGAATGCGAGCAGCGGATTGACCTTCTGACAAAGCAGCTCTCCCATTGGAATAGTCGCAACGGACCATCGGACGCGCTATCGACTCTCAAGAGGCAGCCAATTAAGGGCGATGAATATGAGCCCAAGTTGAGAGGGTGCAGAAACAGGTGTCATGATAGCGGACGCGACATGCGCAGCGCCTGTAACGCAAGCAGTATAGATGGCAAATAGATGCAAGATTGGAGACAAGAGATCTGGGTACCTTCAAGGTACTAATCGTAAGAGAAAAGAGTCAAAGGCGGAACATCTCGGTTAACTTCGACCACTTCTGATAACTATGGAAGTCGGACATGGTATGCTAAAGTCGCAAGGAGGATCAGTCTAACGACGCAAGAGTCCTCAGGCACAAGATCAACCAATGCAAACATGACCTCGTACTTGTTCCACTCATCATTCCGTGCCTTGACAGCCGGCATGAAGCAATCCATCCTTACAAGCACGTGCTGCGCGATCGCCAACACCAGGCTCATTTCATCCACCAATGCAAACTCCCATCACCATCATATTCATACCCCTATAAGAGAATCAGGAAGGTAAATTAATCTGCATCTCATCCCCCGTAACCCCCACGCGATACGACACTGCGCACGGTGAAGAGTCATAGTCCCGTCCGCGCGGCAGCTCTAACCTCCCGGCTGCCGTCTTACATCCAAGCTTGCCATTCACTCACCATCTGACGTAGACTCGTATCTGTGTAAGCAAGTCACAAGCCACAAGAGAGATAATGTTCGAGTGGTCGTTATTGTCATCATATTGTTATGCTGCTAAGCACTTGTGCCGACCAGGGCCAGGACAGATGTGTAGACTACAACAGATGGTATAAACTGACAGACATCCCATGGCGCCGCCGATTTCCTTACGTGACCATTTTTTACCTCGGAGCAACTTCATCCCGCGTATGGCCATATATGGTCATACGCCTTAGGCCGTATGGTATAGGTGTATGGGCAATATATGGGCAATATATGGTTTAACTAAACCATACGCGTATGGTTAGAAAGCCTGCCGCGACTCTAGAGGCTAATCAGCGCTGCAGAAAGTTGTCCCTTACATGCCCGCTGGCGGTCGCATCATCTTCGTGTCCACCGGCATTTGCCACTTCTCTTCCGTCACCCCTGACTACCTGCTCTACGCGGCAACAAAGGGTGCCATTGAGCAGATGACACGGGTCATGGCCAAGGGACTGGCGGTCAAAGATATCACCGTCAACGCCGTCGGACCTGGTCCGACGGCTACAGAGCTATTCCTGAGGGGGAAGCCAGAGGCGATACTCGAGGGGATGAAGAAGTCGAACCCGTTCGGACGGTTGGGCCAGCCGGACGATATTGCAGGAGTGGTGGCGTTTTTTGCCGGGCAGGATAGTAAATGGGTGACGGGGCAGACGTATCTGGTGAACGGAGGCATGATGGTCTAGGTGAAGTTGATCGTCACTTTGGTCCAGCGTTGCTATCAATTCAATTCAAGTAACGCAAAGCAAAAAAGGTAGTCATCTGATTGGAGATCTTGAATTGATTACTCAATTCAATTCAAGTTATCCAATTAAAACGCGGGATTTTTTGCTTTTGCGTTACTTGAATTGAATTGATAGCAACGCTGCTTTGGTCTTCCAACTGTACTCGAAGAGATAATGTTGGATTTGGCTATAACGGGCTGTGTGGTGAGAATATACTACGTAGTAGAAGGAAATATTTAATGCAAGTCAGAACAGGCATACCCTGTATGTATTCAGAATAGGGGTTAAGGTTTCATGTTGTAGGATTACTCCCCAGGCGGACGGCGCTCAGATGAAGGTGTATATTTCCAAGCAGCGCATTGGGTGCCGAGGTCGGCTTTACACCCTACTCCATATCTTCTCCTTCGGTTGGCAAGTTTATGAAAGCCCGTGTCTGATAAGTCGTTCGAAGTGTACAGGGAAGAGTTGGCGCAATTCACATTGTGGGCCGGGATCAGATTAAATGGCGGGATTGGACGCTGGGGTGAGAAGCGGTTGTATTAGAGAAGCTTGCCGAGAAACAGATACGTCTGTTACTGTACATTGCAAGGCTGGTTGCGTCCATCCGTCGTTGAGCAAGGTGACTGATGTCGTCATTTCTTAATCATTTCTACCTGTCTTCTGGATTGATAAGTGCTACGTTGAGCTGCAACACTTGTCTCACTTAGAAGCTACACCTTATGGGGTTGTGTCTTTCGAGGCTAGGGCTCTCCGTTCGGTCGGACGAAGCTGGAATGGCGCCCAGCGTGAACACCAGCTGAAATACCTTGTCTGCGCTAGTGCTTACCTGCTGCTAGGGATTGGTGGTAAAGTCTCAGCCGTGGTAACCGTACTCTCAACACTTCCACGTTCTAGCCGTCCTTGCCAACCCACAAAGAAGGACAGCGCAGTGAAGTGGCCCAACTTCAGTCCTGGTGACGTTACTTGAAACGACTGAGGCGGCTCGTGATGGGCCCTATGCATATTTGGTTCTGTACTACGTAGTATTGTCGCTTATCCACTGCTTCCGGGGTTTCTAGCAAGGGTCGATATCAACCCTTTAGTATTACGACGTTCAGCCTCCGCCACCACCGCGTGTGCCTGACATCCAGGGTGGCGGTCAGGGCCATTCTGTGTTCGGGGCGGGCGCCGTTGGAAGGAAGGAAGAGGGGGTAGTTTTATTGGGGTTGCCTCACGTGACGACCACACTGCAGAATAGGCTTCCCGGCTTCGGAGGGCTTACTGAGGGGTTTCTTCCCTCCTGCAACTGCCTCACGGGAGTCAATTGCTCGCCTCTGCAAGTAGCTCGTCATCTCTCACGCAGTCAAGACTCGATTTTTCCCTCCCACCTTCCCTCTGTATATAGAACCACTACAATATACAGACACTTTGCCTCCCTACAGGGGAGCGCGGACGGGGCCCTCTCTGACGCTACGGTCTAACACGTTTACGTATAAGACCGCAGCGACAGGTGACCCGTTGCGGCCAAACCATACACACTCTGTCCCTCTCGACTGCGTGAGGTCACCAATAAACGACAGAGGGAGCGTTAAAGTGGCGCAGGGGGCAGATGAAGAGCTCCGTGGATGTACGGACGGTGGCGGAGCTCCGGGAACGGGCTCCGAAGGAGCCGATGAAAAATGAAGGAGCACCATCATCGAGGTTGTTAATGACAATGTCGACTCTTGTAGGCTCGTGTGGAGACAAGCTGATGAAGGGTACGAGTTGGCTGTCGTCCCAAGCAGACCTGTTCTGGGCAAGCAACGGAATTTCCTGTGGCTTCCAAGATGTATGATTAATAAAGCCGACGGGCTCGTAATTCAAATGTGCCAGCTTTTCAGTCTTTGCGTAGAAGGCCAATGTTTCCTTTGCTTGAGGGGGGATTTCAGAAACTGGTCTGGCAGCGGTGAGATTTTGGAGATCCAGGACTCGAGTTTTGGTCGGTGAATGATGCCCTTTGTGGTCATTATGTCCCGGCTCTCCCTCAAAAACTAGAAAGCTTTGTGTCGGGTTCAATGCAGGGTTGGGATAGCTGAAGTTTCTGGAGTCGACTTGTTAGCAAATTACAAGACAGGCAGGAAATCGTAACCCACTCAGAGTCCAAGTCTATAGTCAACCAA
Source organism: Fusarium cf. solani (assembly GCA_011033385.1). NCBI lineage: Eukaryota > Fungi > Ascomycota > Sordariomycetes > Hypocreales > Nectriaceae > Fusarium > Fusarium cf. solani. The sequence continues at coordinate 3,492 of WESN01000357.1, read as the reverse complement.
CGACCCCCGGCATGATCCTCAGTCCACTTGACATCAACATCTATTCTTTCCCCAGGATAGAGTATGCCAATAGAGTCACTCGTCTCGGCTTGAACGCTGAAACCGCCATCCACGTGAACTGGATGCCTTCCGATGCGGTGGAAGAGTGGTGCAACCTCGTTCGCTGCGATCTGAGAACAAACCACTGGCCTGGCAGGAACTGCCATGGAGCAGTTGAAGCGTCCTCTCCCATTCACCAGCAGCGAGTCCGGGACTGGCTCGTTGCCTCGACTGCTAGCATCAGCGTACCAGGCCAAGACTTCAGTCTGGTTTCTATGAAACCAGTCGCTAACCATGACTAAGTAGTCTTCCGCTGGTGTGTTTGTGTCCCGAGGGGCGTGCACGACTAAACCTCCCCACAGCCCGTCAGCTCGTTGAACGTCAGAATGGCTGTGCCACCAAAAGGTGCCGTGCTCATCATCGCCAAGTGTGAAGTTGTAGACGTAATCGTAACCTGGCGGAATGGGGCATTGTGTAATGCCAACGGCACCATCCATTAGGTTTTGGCCTTTCATTCGCAGGCCGTGCCAATGCAGGGAAACGCCCTCTTCTTCCAGGTGATTGTGGATGTGCAGCACAAGTCGGTCACCAGACCTTGCCTCGATGGTTGGCCCCGGAAACTCATCTGCAAATTTGAGTTAGATACAAGACGAGATAGCACTATTGAAACATACCGTTGACAAGATATACTCGCTTCTCAACGCCATCTGGTGACCTGAGCCCAGCTGTGATGGTCCAGTTGAAGGTGAGTGTTGTTGGAGGTCTGGATGCGTGTTCTTCTGGATGAAGTCGGATGCCAATATGGCCTTTTTGGGAGTCTTTTGGTGTCACTACTGGTATAAAACCGGCGCCGGTAATGCATAGTAACGCAATAGTGACAGCGACTGCTATGAGACACCAAGCACCTCGCCGTACAAACCTGGCGCACCGTCTCACTGTACGATGCGACGAGTGAGGCCGTGTCTTTGGATCTTCATCTTGCAGCTCAAACTCGTCGAGAAGACCATCATGTTCCTCATCGTGGGCCACCATTGTTGTGGGTCATTGTTGAGTTGGAAACAACCTCGGCTCCTTAGTGACTCGATGGTAATTGAGCGATATTCGACTTGAAACCCGTGCCGTATTTCCGTCGCGTCACGTGTAAGTGCAACGTCCTTGTGATGTTGGTCGCTGAACATCATTGGTCGCCAAGTTGACGTGTCGCACTGAGCGTGCTAAAAAGATCAAGGGTCAGGTAAACGATAATGAGCAGCAGCAGTGTGTTGATTGATTGTTGTCTGAGGTTGNACTCCATCCCGCAGAGTTACTTAAAGCAGACGGCTAGATTACTAATGCAGTTGTTTCATGAGGCCGTGAAGATCATGCCTACCCTGCGACATGACGTTTCACGTGGACCCAGTTTGCATCGGTCGGAGGAATGAGTTAGCATATAACATATCCTCCAGATCCAGTTCAGATCTGCATCTAAAGTTGCAACAAGAGCGGTTTCGTTTATTTCCGCGTCATATTGTCTGCTAATCACAAAGGGCGGATTTGAAACGTGCGAGTCGGTCCTTATCAACCATCTCGACTGCAAACAAACGACCATCGTCATTCTCCACCAAATGACATCGGGACCCTTGATAGAACCGCCAAGTATATGAATCCACCATGTTGCAACATCTCGAGTCTTGGCTTCTTTGGACTCGGCAGTCTATAGCTAACTGGCCTGGTTGTTTCGAAATGGTCATCTCTCGAGGCTCTACTTGGGTCCTTGCGGCCGTCTTGGCCGTAACTGGCCCCGCGCAATCAAAGGGCTTAGCTGATATCGATCATGTCATCTTGTTCATGCAAGGTAGGTCCTCTGTTTCTATAAGTTACTGGCATTTTATCTAACCATATGATAGAGAACCGTGCCTTTGATCATTACTTTGGTACCATGGCTGGCGTTCGCGGCTTCGCAGACCCAAACGTCCAGTACAACAACGGGGTCCCAGTTTGGAAACAACTGGTGACTCCGGAACTCAGCAAGGATACTGATTACATCACTCCCTGGTATCTCAACTACCTTGGAGGAACATGGCCAGAGGCTACTCAGTGCATGTCTGCCGGCTCCAATGGTTGGGACGCCAACCAAGCTGCCTGGAACCACGGAGCCAACAACCACTGGGCTGTCAACAATACTCCCTATAGTATCGGATACTACAAGAGGGAGGACCTTCCTGTTCACTTCGCCTTGGCTGAAGGGTGGACCATCGGTGACATGTACCAAGAGTCAGTCATCGCGTCTACAAACCCCAACCGTGTCATGTGGGTTAGCGGCTCTATCAACGTCCCCGGCTCACCCCAAACCAAGGATGAAGGTGGCTATCCTTACATCGACAACAAGGAGACTCCCGGTTGCGATAGGGATGGAATCAACTGTTATCCGCTCAAGTGGAAGACCGTCGCTGAGAAGTACGAGGACGCCGGCGTTTCTTGGAGCTTGTACCAGGATGCTGACAACTTCGACGACAACCCCTACGCTTGGTTTGAGCAGTTCCAAGACGCCCAGAAGGGATCTTCACTCAATGCAAAGGGCATGAAGGGATTGTCTCTTGATACTTTCTATGCCCAGGCTGCCAACGGAACACTCCCTGAGGTCTCCTACATCGTCGGACCTATGCAGCTGTCCGAACACCCTCCCTATTTGCCCAACGACGGGTCCTGGCTACAACGAAAGGTAGCTGAAGCTGTCATCAACTCACCAAAGTACTCCAAGACTGTCTTGATTGTCTCCTACGATGAGACGGGCGGTTGGGCCGATCATGTCAGCCCGTATCATTCGCCAGATGGAACCCCTGGCGAGTGGCTCGATGATCCTTATGGCGAAGCCGGTCGCACTCCTACTGGTCCTGGTTTCCGCGTGCCCTTCTACATCATCTCACCATTTACTCGGAACGGTGGTGTCTATACCATCTAGTACCCCTCACCCGGTCATACCCCTCACCCGGTCAGCAAAAAAAATATTCCCCCATACAAAATGCGATTTTTCATTTGAACAGTTCTTGAACAAAAGCGAAGCTATCAGCATGGAAAAATGTCTATTCTATNATACCATCTAGTACCCCTCACCCGGTCATACCCCTCACCCGGTCAGCAAAAAAAATATTCCCCCATACAAAATGCGATTTTTCATTTGAACAGTTCTTGAACAAAAGCGAAGCTATCAGCATGGAAAAATGTCTATTCTATTGAAAATTGCATGGAATTTAACATTTCAACGTTGCTTCCCCAGTGACGCATGCGGTATAGCCGTATGGCACTAATATCAACTGTCTTGAAACGCCTCCCTCATCACCCTCCCTCCGCCAGGTCTCATCGGATTTTTCTCTACACCAGCCTCCCAAAACGACGCTCAAAATGCCCCAGACGCCTTATACAGAGGATGATGTTATTGAAGCCATGCTGGATGTCACAGATAATGGACTCTCG
>WESN01000335.1:0-13792 GCA_011033385.1 Fusarium cf. solani | reverse complement strand
AGAGTAGCCAGTTTAGAGGAGGAAGTCGGGCGGTTGAGCAGAGGCAAGAAGAGAAGAGCGATACCGAATCCCAACAGGAAGTTCATGACACTAGCCGAGGCTCTAGTGGCTGGTGACACTATTTCTAGGTCAAACGAAGCAATTGAAGAGGCAGAAGCTGTTGAGGAGGTGATCGAGGTGGGAGGGGTGGAAGAGGATGAGGGCTCAGATTCGGAGGGGGAAGAATTACCAGTTGTACGGACCCGCACAGGCCGCGCAGTTAAAAGACCAAGAGAATATTAAAATACATTCAATTCTGATCTTGATCCTAAACATGAATTTATTTTTGCTATTTTTTCCAGGTTCTTGCCACCATGATGAAAAATCGCATTTTGTATGGGGGAATATTTTTTTTGCTGACCGGGTGAGGGGTATGACCGGGTGAGGGGTACTAGATGGTANATCTTGATCCTAAACATGAATTTATTTTTGCTATTTTTTCCAGGTTCTTGCCACCATGATGAAAAATCGCATTTTGTATGGGGGAATATTTTTTTTGCTGACCGGGTGAGGGGTATGACCGGGTGAGGGGTACTAGATGGTATATTGTCAATTCCTGCAATGTCTGCGGAGCCCGAACGACTCTTCTCTGGAGCAAAGATAACGATTACAGCTCCTCGAAATCGACTTGGGAGTGATGTGATTGAAGCATTGGAGTGCCTGAAGTCATGGTTTGGGATACGAGATTTTCAAGTTGACGAGATTTTCGCTGAGGGAGATGAACGATGAGGTCACGTGGAATATATTGGATGTATTGTCTCACTGCCAATATATTGGGTTCTTGGCAATACAATACAATATGGGTCATGTTCATATTGGGTAATACAATATCGCCTCTTGACAATACGANGGGTTCTTGGCAATACAATACAATATGGGTCATGTTCATATTGGGTAATACAATATCGCCTCTTGACAATACGATATTATTGCGAGGGGATCCGTATTGCCAATATACGTATTGTTTATATTATTAGCAACACTGGATCGGCGGAGCTGCGGTGAGGGGGAGGCCTTGGGCTGTATATGCAAGTGTCCCGAGGAGCCAAATTTGCTGACACCTTCGATACCTGGTTCATCCCAACGACTTTCTCCTCGCTGTCGCCGGTCGACGTCCGCGGACGTCGGCTGCTGAAAGAGGGTATCTCGGATGCAGGGTGCAGGCTCGACAGCAGTATGAAGTGTCTGGGAAGCTGCCCGGAAATGCCTAACGATAGTGAATAGTGGGATGAGTCCATGCATGAACAGCGTGGCAATAAGAACTGGGCTGCCGTCAGATCAATCAAATCAGATCAGGGCCCAAATCTGATCTGAACTGATAATTTGCCCTCTATATCTGATCTGATTGATTGATTGATTGATATCTGATATATCATAGGTCACGTGAAGCTATCCCCATCCTCAGGATCCTGCCCTAGGTTCTAACTGGCCTTGTTGCTCAAGCATAGGCCCCCTAGAGTAACACGCCCTCCCCTGATCCGGTTCTTCAGTAATTGGACGGACTCAATGCTCGATCCAAGCAGGGAATGCCGCTGTGAGGTGACTGTAAGCATCGCAAGACCGAATGCTCTCTCAGTCAGTTGCCATAGCCGGAATAGCAAGAACGTCCAATGCAAATCTGCTTAAACGCGGGAAAGCGTTCCTATGATCAATCCACCACTGGATCGGATCATTCACCTGCTCCGGCTCAAGCCTGTAGTATCGACTTATCCCCAGGCCCAAGGAACTCCCCTTCTTTGCGGACGAGTGCTTGCCATGCTTTTTCGTAGCGTGTCGTGACCGATTTGTACTCGCCTGTGCCGAAGGTGAGGTTCTTTGGAACCTGTGACGAGTTGGGCTTGTTGTTGGTAAGTCCTCCCAATGAGAACCCGCAGCGGTGCAGCCACTCGGCGGGTATGTGAGATGTGCCTGGCCATGCGCCCTGTGCCTGTGTCTTAAGAGAAGGAATGAGGAGAGACAGAGAGGCTATTTTCACATCGTATCACTTATGCCACTCTGATACACGATCGCACGAATTCAGAATTTTGTTTTAATATACATTTCATCATCCAAGGCCTCAGTCATCTAGCTCAACTACTGAACAACTACTCGGTGACGGTGCATCTAGGCTGCGCTGGGATGACGTAGAATCGGGACAATGATCATCAAACAGCCCCTTGCCAAACTTTTCTAACAGAAACTTCCGCACATCCTCATTCCCTCCATTTCCTACAACTAACCCATCCGATTCTCCATCAATCTTGAGGCCCTCAAGGCTCGTCGCTCTCGACAAAGCGACGTAGACCTGACCCTCGGCAAAAGCCCTAGACAAGTTGACGATAACGCGGTTCAGAGTCATGCCCTGGCTCATGTGAACGCTGATAGCCCATCCCGGCAGAAGCGGAATCTGCGTCCGGTGAAGCAGAGAATATGGCTCTTTGCCGTACGAGTTGACCATGCAGCTGGCAAAGATGGTACGTGTCTTGCCGTTTTGAAATTTCACCACCGGCCATTTCGTCGCCTTGAACTTGGCGATCTGGAATTCCCTGAGCTTCGCGTGCTCCCCGTTGATGATCTGCCAGGGCGGAGATATGTCATCCTTGCGTCTGGCCCTCGGCAGAACTTTGGGGTCGTAGTCTTCAAACCCGCAGATTATGCCCTGGCTCCCGTTGCACAGCCCTGCCGAGATGCTCAGGTTGATCTGCAGCACGACCAACATACCCACCCGCAGGATGACCTCGGGTTGCAACCGGTGATCCCTGCAGGCGGCCAGTGTTCCGTCCGAGTTCCGCTTGTTGTAGTGATATAGGTGCTCGTGTTTTGGGTTCCATTCGAACTCATCTATCGCCTGGTAGTCGACTGTGGGCGTCTTTAGTTTGTTGAAGTTCTCCCGGTTCACCTTGTTGACCTCATGCTTCATGCAGAGCAGTTGGGCTGCCCCGCCGACCTTGCAGGGATGGTCCATGAGGGTCTTTGTCTCGTCTCGTGAAAAGGGAATGCCAAGTCGGCATTTCTGCAGTATTCGAATGAAGGTCTGGTCCTTCTGGCGATGGATCTCTCGAAGGTGGACGTGGTCAAATTTGGCCTTCTTCCAGGCCATGCTCTTGAATGCCCATTTGTCCGTCTCTTCGAATGGGCCGTGACATTCGTCGCAATTGAACTCNGCCTTCTTCCAGGCCATGCTCTTGAATGCCCATTTGTCCGTCTCTTCGAATGGGCCGTGACATTCGTCGCAATTGAACTCGGTATCGTCCTCGTTAGGGAGCATCTCTCCTCCGCACAAGTAGCAGAACTGGAACGGCTTCACTGGCGGCAGCTGGCAGAAGTCGCCCGTCACAATCAACTGCAAGCCTCCAAATGGGGGCGGGTCTCTCTCCATCCTGTTCTCGTAGTCATTCCAGCACCTAACGGCCGTGATGCAGTAGTTCATGCGCTCGAGGTGGTGGTTCTCGACCATGCTGATCTCGTCAATGATGAGCACGTCCGTGTCCTTGATGCGCTTCCTGATGTGCTTGCGGAAGCCCTCCTTGATGAGCCTATTGAGGTCGTACTTGAAGTGATCGGGTGTCCAGCCCATGTACGACCACGTCGACATGCCGTTGACCTGCAGAGCGGCTTTTCCAGTGGGTGCGACGATGTTGACGGTCTTGCCTATGTCTTCCAGCTTCTTGACGACGGCCTTGAGGACGGTAGATTTGCCGCAGCCGGCAGAGCCGGTGTAGAAGACGTTGCGGCCGCGCAGGATCAGGTCGACGACATCTTGCTGCTCCTTGCACAGCGTTGGCTCGGTATCCGGCTTGTCCATGGCATTCGCCGGAATTCCTTGGATGCGAGGTTGTGCTTGAGACGGTGGCTCAGCTTCCTCGTCATCGCTTAGGGATGAGATTGACAGGAAGCCATTGTCATCACGCTCAATCTGATCGGGTAACTGGGATCGTTGCGCTTTGGGGGTGGGCTCACTGTCCGAGTCTGAGTCGGATGAGATGTCAATGATAGCCTCGGGCGGCGGACGAGACGGCGTCATGCTGGCTCCATACGGTCGCTTCCTCTTGGTGCCAGCCATGCTTGAGCGGGGGGAGGGAGTCGCGGGCGTGATGGGCGCTTGTNGCGTCATGCTGGCTCCATACGGTCGCTTCCTCTTGGTGCCAGCCATGCTTGAGCGGGGGGAGGGAGTCGCGGGCGTGATGGGCGCTTGTGGTGAGAAATGGATTTCATCCTTGGCGAAAGACAATGAGGGGATCCTAGGGCTGGGGGTTGGTTGTGCCACGGCCACTGGAGGCGGTGGTGACCACCATGTACTGAGGCCCATGAGCAGTACCGAGAGCAGCGAGAGGGAGGAAACTGTTGGACATTAGATACCATGCAAGCACGGCCCCTGGAATGGCATGTGGATATATGGGATAGGGTACCTGGCCGTCAATTGAATCGAGATTGTCGGACAGATGAGGTCATTGCATAGCCAACGTTGCTGGTGCGCAACCGNATATGGGATAGGGTACCTGGCCGTCAATTGAATCGAGATTGTCGGACAGATGAGGTCATTGCATAGCCAACGTTGCTGGTGCGCAACCGGAGACGCGATGCGGGCTCCCTTGACGCGTTAAATGGTCACGTGAACAAATAGTTGGATCAGGTTTACCTCAGCAGCGCTCAGGCCCCAGTAGCAGCCCCGGTCGCGGTCGCAGTAGTCGCTGCAGTGCTGGTCCTGACGGTTATGGAGTCAGCCACAGCCGCCGCCGCCGCCTTCTTCCCAGCCCGTCTCCTCGTCATAGTCGGATATCAATCAAAGAGGCAGCAGCGGATCCGATCCATCGTGTATGAGGTCTTCAGAGAATAGGCCGGTCCAGACAGACGAGCCCGGGGGGTCTGCAGAGATATAATTAATTTTCGGGCCGGCCCAGCCTTCCAGCGCCAGATCAGCAGGGCCGGGGCACCTGGGGTGCCCCGGAGGCTCTGGAGGGCGCTGGAGACCCCTGGAGCTCCCAGAAGTTATAGGCGCCGATCAGCGAGGGGAGCATGGATACGCGGTCATCCAGATGGCCAGCAGCGGGGGGCTTCCTGGATCAGCCGGCAACGTTAGGCACCACGCCTCGCCGCGGTGAAATCAGCGACAGCTCAGCGGCGCCACGGATACCAGCTGGTTCCATGTCAACACTTCTTCATTCACCTCCTGCACAGGACAGAGACACTACTACACCCGCTACTGTCACATCTCACTTCTGACATTTGACATACATCACTTTCGATGACGTCTCCGGCGCCAGATAGACCTTGATCATGACCGAAACCCCGCATTCTTCATCGACTTGAAACCTGAAGCTTTCCCGGACCGCCGTCTGGGCTCTGATCTGCCGAACCCCGCACCCCAGATACTGCGGCCCGCGAGATATTCTGCTCTTCCCTACCGCGGCATCTACCGTCCTATTACCTCCCGCGTTCGTCTCGGGTATTCCTGGCTTGTTTCTGGCAGCCACTGCTCCAGTGTATCATGTCTACTCCCGCTCCCTTCCCCAATGGCCCCTCGAACCCTCGCAAACCTCTCGAGACCCAGACGAACGCGGGCAGTGATATGTCCATGATGCTTTTCGTCCAGCCAGACTGCCCGTCCAGGTTTGCCTATCAGGACCAGCATCGTATTAAGGGACTCAATGCAGAGGCATTGGCGAGGGTCTTCTTACCTGTCCCGTCCTGGATTCTGACCCTCGAGTATGCGGAACTTCGGTCGGACCCCGACAACCACTCCACCTGCATCTTCTTCAGCCTCAACCTTTTCCATCTACAATCAAGAAGTCGTCGCATCAGAATGGGTCGAGCAATGGTTCTTCATGAACGGTCGTGTTCACCTGTACGCCCTGACCTGGGAGGTTGAACAGCGAGATGGTCCAGAGTCGGATACTGGCGCCATCACACAATACACAATTCCAGTTCTTATTGTCAAAGTGAGTAGGGAGATGCCATGCATGTGAGGATTATTGAGAGTCAATTTTTGGCCTTGTTCACTGCTCAAGTCAAGAGGACGAAGGTCTCAGTTATATACAAAACCATGGTGTCCAAGTGGGTGGGGACGCCTCCTCGGCTGGGGCGGAATATCGTTTGACACTTATCATCCGTGATCAGGGCTACCAACCGTAAGCATGCTGCATACAACTGACCTTGACATTCCCCCTGACTCGAGTCAAAACATTCTCCCCCGAAACTTTGCCTCTGTGGACCACTTCCACGCTATTCCTCCCGTTGTCGCGCTCACTGGCCCTGTTGTCGGTTCCGGCCGCACACTGCTATGAAAAGAGTCTATTCCAGGACTCGACGGCGTCCAGTTGACGTGCTTTGGCTTTGTCCAGCTTTCTACATTCATTGTCCCTGGAAAGCCTGACAAGACACCCTTCAAAGGCTTCCATCCCTTCCAGGTTTTGGTCATGTTCCCCATCAACGCCAATCCTTGGGCATCTCTGTGTAAGAAAATGGTCGAGAGACATGACACCCACTTCCAAACTAACGCTCATTTCACCTGCACGGGCAAAGTCCTCGGCCTGCTCGACCACAACATCATGGTGCACCCGCTCGGCTTTGACCGGGACTATGTATTCATCGTCGTACCAGATAGCTGGACCTTTGTCGACAGGGCCACATCCAAATTGGCCTTCCCAGCCCCATCACTCTCTATCCCACAGAAACAACTGTCGTCCAGTCCTATGGCCTTTGACGATGCCAAAGCTATGTTTGCCTCGCCACCAAGACCACCTGTGCGCCCACCACTTCCTGTCCCACCCTCTACTCCTACGTCTGCTTCGCCCGAACCGAGTACTCCGTCGGCCAAGCGAACAATCTCTGACTATAGCCAGACCCCTACGAAGAAACGACACCTGTCCCCGGCCTCTTCTAGCACCATTCCCTCTTCTCAGAGCCACGAGTCTATCAGATCCCTCGCCGTTTCGGCTTCCTCACAAGATGAGCTTGATGTATCGGAGGCGGATGTTGCCACAGCCTTCACATCAGACTCGCCCCGACCGCATCGCAACCGTCATCCCCCAAAGAAATATCAGGAAGTTGAGTAGGAATCCGCTCGAAAAATCCTCTTATCGTAGCAACAAATAGTCACTTCGTACAGCAATAAATTGACTGAGACAGCTGTTGTCCATCCACCAGTGGCGGCCATCAATATCCCCCAAAGTACGCAAATGCTCCTCGCCCACATTGCCCATCCTTGGGCATGCAGACCTTCTTGTGAATCCTCAACTTTGCCCTTTGATGCTCCCTCCCACAATAGCCCGCAGCCCGGCATCGTGTCAGAGGCCCAAGAGGCTCAAGGGCCCTGCCCTTCGGACAACCGGCTAACTAGGTGTGTGAGTCCGGGTCAACAGGAGCTACGGACCCGGGTCAACGGAAGCTGCAGGCCCTGACTGGGGATCAGCCGGCGATAACCTCAGCAACTGAGGATTCCTATTAACCCAATAAGAAGGGGCCAATCGCCCAACTAGGGAATAGGTCAGAGATCAAATGCATCACAACCTGGAGTCACCTTTGCCTGCTGTCATCACTCTCTTCAAACCAAGCCCCTGACAGATCGCCTGCAACTCTTGATGCCTTCTGTCTTTTCCCACGCATACCTTACAAAGGCAAACTAAGCATTTGGTCATGATGGATTGATAATTCTACAATCGCAAGGTTGCATCTCCATTGCCCGACATTTCCAATCTTGCATTGTGTTTCATGACCCTTCACTTCCTACACCACCTCGAGGAGGATGCCAGCATACCCTTGAAAGGACCCCATCTCCCGCAGATACATATGTGACTAACATTACCCAATCCAAAGCCAATATTTGCACTCAACCTTTACGTTTCCATCCAACACATCTCAACTGACCTCGAAACTGCCATAACAACCTCGTTCCTCAAGGCTCTTTGCGCAAGGCGCGACCGGCTTGCCTCTCCTGTTGGTGGAAACTCATGTTGAAGGCTGTACGGCAGCTGAGAGCTCATAGAAGTCACTGAGAAAGGGCTTTAATTGTCTTGTCTTATCTACTTCCATGGTGGGTATTGGTCCTTTTATCTATGAGAGTCTCGCTCATTCATCGCTCTGAAACGATGCTGTAACAGCCGATCAGCAAAGGTTGCCAGCTCCAACAACTCAGGCGTATGGCACTCAACAACAAAGCCATTTACTGAATTCGGTAAGCGATAGCTAGTCAGGACTACTGCCGGATCTCCAGGAGTACAGGGGTTCAATCCACGTCCATCCACGCCAAATTAGACCCCGGTTTAATAGGAATCACTGTAAATCGTCCTTGCGCGCAGTGAATTATTTAAGGTATCCCCAAGGACAAGCGCATGATCTCCGCTATCCAGCCCTGGCTCCTATTGAAGCTTCTTGGGTCCGGACCTCTAGAGAGTCTCAGCCCCTTTCCGGCAGCAGACTCTGTCCGGTTTTTATGGATGGAGTCCGGAATTGGTTTGCCCATCTACCGCTTCTGATAAGCAAATGCCTTTATTCCGTGTCGAACAAGCGCCTAAGAATACTAACCTTGCAAAAATCGCAGCTACATGGCGTGCTTCCGCTTCCATGGTGGTCACATCCGAATCGCTGATCTCCCTCCGTTCCGCAACAGGTCCACCGGAAACCCTGTGGCCAGTACTCGTACATCTTCTCCTCGTTGGAGTTGAATTCCTTCTCAAATTTTTCTTTCAGTTCTTCGGATTCGGAAGCTAGGCAATTGCCCCATCCCATGCGGTCCCCACCAGCCGTGGATGTCCAGGTGATCAATTCAAGCTTTCCCTCGTGCGAGCAGCCATCCTTGCATCTGCGGTGACGGTCGTACCATTGGCTCGACGTGGGCATACCGGTGGTCGATGACATTGTTAATGTCCGGAATTGCCGTTTCTTTTCCAAGGGACTGATCGGAATGAAAAGGAAAGATGAGAAAAGAGAAGAGAAAAGGAGAAAGCTGAGGGAAGGACGCGGTTTTTATGTGGGGCCACGTGGAGCAACAAGAGGATGGCGCCAAACCCGATCCGGGGCAGTCTATCCATGTCTGGGCCGACGGGATAATATGTCAGTGTCGCATATCAAGCCCTGGCCCCACTAGTGCAGCTGCTACTGCCTAAACGGGCAACACTTTCATTTGTGTATAAAGAGCTGCACGACTCAACGCGTCTTGCCATTGAGTTCTTGCTCCTTAGATAATTCTCATCAATTGNAAAGAGCTGCACGACTCAACGCGTCTTGCCATTGAGTTCTTGCTCCTTAGATAATTCTCATCAATTGACTGGTGCCATCAATGATCCCTGTGGAGCCAATTGTCTGACAGTCAGACAGTTGGGTCCCACATCAAGCATTACTAGGGGCAGTCGTGAGAGGCGTCCTAGACGGTACCAGTCGATTGATGAGAATTATCTAAAGAACAAAAGAAATCGAACCGTCATGTGTTCGGGCACAGCTATTTAAGCTCATGTCATTAGGATTATGCGACAGGCCAGATGCGAAACCGGATACGCGGCCCAAGAACGGGCCGCGTTACATCCGGTCACACGGGTGTTATGCGACATTCATGCTAGCTGCTATTCTGCCGTGACTGACCGCCTGGTCGCGTTCCTTATCAGAGCCCTGTCGTCTCGTGCGTTACCCCACCGTTCATCAACCCAACTTCGAAGTACAACGCTTCAACAAAAGACATCATCTTTGCCAATTTGATCGTATTTGAGGTACCTTCGTTATGCCGCCTCACTATGACTTTCAATGCGGCACTTGCCTCAAAACCTTCCCAGCCGGATGGAAGGCCCGCGATAATCATTGCCGAATGACGGGGCATTTCATACCCAACTTCGAATGCGAAACGTGTCCGAGATGGTTCAGAAGCCAAGGCGCCTGCGACCAGCACATGAATGACTTAAATCACTGGCCATTCGAATGCTCTATATGCGACGAGACCTGGCCAACAGAGGAGGAGTGCACTGATCACGAGATCGAGATACATCTGTATTGTGCAGATTGTCAACGCACTTTTCAGAACCTCAATAACATCAGAATGGTAAAAGGCCTCGTTGATTGTGAAATCTCAACCTCAGTGGATAACTCAATGCTCTAGCATCGCAATTCCTCTGTTCACAAGGGCCGCCAGATCCAATGCCCGTTTTGTCAAGCAAACTACACCACCGCCACTGGGGTTACCCACCATGTGGAGTCCGGAGGTTGTCCAGCCGCTAGTAACCTCAACCGGGACCAGATTTATAGATTCATCAGGTCAAAGGATCCAAATGGAGTGATCTCGAAGAAACTCTTGGAGTGGCATGGCTCATATGAATGCGAGGTGAACGAACAATCGTGGAACGGATACGCCTACCAGTGCTACCTATGCGACCGCGAATTTGAGCGACTATCCAGCCTGAACCAACATGTAAACTCGCCAACGCGTGAGTCACTTACCTTACTTCGAACCAAGGACTCTATTAACACTTTGAACCAGACCAACAAGCCATCTACCATTGTCCTAATCGAGCTTGTCGAAAGGATTTCAAGAGCCTCGCCGGTTTTGTCAACCATTTGCAAAGCGAATCTTGTGGGCTTCTTCGATTCGATCAGGTGCAAGATAGTTTTGGTGAACTCATTAGGGGCAATCGCCTGATCTCATTTTGATTTGGATGTGCGACGCGCAAAGTACTTGATCACAGTGGGCATTTGTGGCAATTTTGCGATTACGAGCAATGTATGTGATAAGCGTGCGGTCAATACAAGCGAGACGGTCAATTTCTTACCACCTTACAACACAGATTTCTGTATGAAACTACGATAACACATCGAATCAATCAAAATCAATTCCCATCTTGTTTCTGGGATGTCTCTATCACTATCTCACATGCTCTTGAATTGTGCCCAGCCCTCCCGCAAGTCCTGTACTGCCTTTCCTTCGCTTGTAACGGGCTGAGCCCGTGAGAGTCTCGGTTTCCCTCTTGACCGTCGGACCCACACAAGCTCTGAGCTTAAGAGAAGCTCTCCACTTTTATCTCCTTTTCTTTCTCTCTTTCTTCCTTAGCTTTTGGGATCTCTGTCAGACAACTGGCTCCACAGAGATCATTGATGGCACCAGTCAATTGATGAGAATTATCTAAAGAGCAACTATACTATACAAAAGAGAATGACGCTGCTGTCTTATATAGAAGACGAAATCCGTGTGGAACGGAAATTGCAAGTGGAGTTCCGGAAAATAATCCGGTGGGCTATGCCGTGTGTGNAAATCCGTGTGGAACGGAAATTGCAAGTGGAGTTCCGGAAAATAATCCGGTGGGCTATGCCGTGTGTGCGACAGGCTGATATGCGACATAGGGCTAACTAAGGGATAGGTCTTAGGGAGCCTCACTGTTAAGGTATTATAATAACTTTGCTTCCTTTTCACCGGGGAGATGGGGTAGAGTAAAGTACCGTCCCTATCGAGACCTCTGATTGGCCTGATACCCTTGGAGTGACCGCATTGGAAGTCCGCACGCACTCGGGAGATAGAGCCTATCGCTACGGGGGAACCAAGCCCGTGACACCTCGTTATTCATCATTTTAGTCCCTCAACGTCTTCTAATTACTGTGAAACTAGGAAATGAAGCTTAAAGGTTCATAACGACAGCCGCACCACCCAACAGCGCACCAAGCCCAATTACAGCCGTTGCCTGCGCAGCACCCTGGGTCGATGTCGAAGTAGAGAGTCCAGTAGCGTGCTCCGTAGCGGTCGGCACACCAGAAGTGAACGGGATATTGCTGGCGGAGCTGGCACCAGAGAAAGCAGGCGCCTGAGTCTTAGCAGTTGGGTTTGCAGTGGCAGTAGAGTTCTCGGGGTTCAAGACGCTGCAAGGGGGTTAACGGCTGGAATGTGAAGACATGGATAACTTACCCGTCAATGACGTGGACAACACCGTTGGCAATGAGCACGTCGGGAACGATGACCTTGGCCGCGTTGATCCAAATGGTTCCATTGTCGATCTTGATGTTGACCTTTTTGCCAGCGGCCGTCTTGAGGGTACCGTTCTTCAACGAGCTGCTGTAGCCGATAGTACCGTTGATAACATGGTAGTCCAGAACCTTGGCAAGCTCAGATTCACTGAGATTGGCAACGGCAGAAGAAATCTTAGCGAAGGCACTGTTGCTAGGTGCAAAGACGGTAATGTTTTGGACATCGCTGAAGTTGGTCGAGAGCTTGGCCTGCGTGAGGGCCCCGGCAGCAGCGGAGAGATTGGCGACAATGGCGGTCTCGGTGAGGTTCTTGGGGATATTAAGGACGCGGTCGATAATGTGGATAACGCCGCCAGTGAAGTTGAGGTCCTGGACAGTTAGCGACAGATTTAAAGGGAGAGAGTTAACTTACGGCCTTAGTTACGTTGGACTGGTCTTTAAAACCACTATAGAAGCTGACAGTGCTATTCTTAGTAACACCCTCGACGCGTTGTCCTGTAGTAACATTCGTGTAGGTCTGATTAGTGAGGTGAGTCGGGATAAAGATAGCCGTGTCGCTAAAGTTGCTGGCATAGTATGTGCCATTGAGGATATGGTACTGCAAAATACTAGCGATCACGCTAGGATCCTTTGCGACCTGCTTCGAAACAGCGGCGTCATTGAGAAGAGTCTTGATGGCATCGTTACTTGGAGCGAGGAAAGTGACATTCCCGAGTCTGTCGAGCGATTTAGCAAGACTGGGCTGAGTCTCGAGGAGGTCTGGGAGAGTTAGCAGCTATACAGCAGTAGAGTCTGTGATACACACCGTTCAATTCGGAGAGGGTCTTATTCTGCGAACTCAAGGCATCGGTAAGAGAAGTTTTACTCTGGGCATTAACAAGGCCCGCAAGCACGAGAGTGACGAGAGATCGAAGCTTCATTGTGCTAGCGATTCACCAGCTTGGGCAAGGTTCAGCCTAGCTTCTAGTACAGCGCTGTATAACACACACAGCACGCGGGAATGCACGTCTTTATGAGCTTCTCGCCGCCGTGGGCATCAGGTGCCCAGGAAGATAGCTTCTGACATCATCAGCTAAAATTCTTACGGGATGGTTGCTGGCCAAATTCGTGAGCTTTTAACTAGACCGAGTCTATCTCGACCAGGCTGGAAGCAGCAGAAGACAGACTCGAATGACATAAATCAAGACGCTTTGTGTCATCACTATTTCAAAGACGTGACTGTTGGATCATGGCGCAAAGCTGTACTTCAGCCACCGCCATGGTTTTCTGTCAAGCAAGACAAGGATGTGGGGAAGTAGCTATCTTGTGCCGAGAAGCCGGAGAAGGAAGCTATGTGTTGGGAGTCGGGAGTTCAACACCAATGAGAGTGGCGAGGAGCTTAGATGCAACTTCATAATGCAAGGTTCTTATTTGCTGTCAATCAATAACCTCTCCGGTGATCCCATGAAAGCCGGTTTCCCATGGAAACGCTGAGGCCATTTAACTACGCCGAAGACTTGGCTGTGTCTCTTCCCAAAAAAAGCTGAGCTGCGCTTTTGTGATATCCGAAGGTGGCCTGTCTATGACGATATCATGGGGACTGGATCGGCGCCTCTAAGGAGCGGGGGGTGGAGCCATCGGCTCAAATGAGCCGATGGAGGATTTTGGGGGCGACAGGTCGGTCTGCGCCGAAGTACATAGTACAGGTCGACGGCAGCGCAGAGTGGATACGTATTGAACATGCAAGCAAGAGGCTGTAAAGGGATGATGCATATTGTTAGATTGGCGCCTGTGTGCGGATAGAAGGGAGTTTGCTCCTCGTTATAACAATGTGTGGCTTGTGGCGGTGAAAACATCAAGA